>VNJZ01005739.1:0-20399 GCA_008042795.1 Drosophila asahinai | reverse complement strand
GGTTTTGCTGGTCTCAATGATCCTGTCTATTGTGCTAGGGTATCTGTAATTTCGCTTTTTAGGTTTTATTAGTTTGCCTATTGGGGTGTCGTGGGAAAGTATTAGTTTGGTTGCCAGTTTGCCTGTTAGGAGTTCGCGTCTGTTATCTATTGTGTTAATTTTTGACTCAACCAGTAGGTTGTTTGTGGGTGTTGTTCTGAAAGCCCCAAGGGCTGATCTTATTGCGGAGTTTTGGATGGATTTTAGGCGGTTCATGATAGAGCGGGAAGCTATTCCGTAGATGGGTAGGCAGTAGTCAATTTTTGAAATAAGGATGGAATTTACTATGTGTATGAGGGAGTTTGTGTTGCAGTTGTATTTACGGGAGGAAAGATGTTTGATTATGTTGAGGGGTTTGGCTAGGGATGTTTTGAGGTTGTTGATGTGTGAGTTCCAGTTATATCTTTGGTTTTCTTGTTGTTATAAATTTGGTCCACCGCTGAAATTAGCTTATTTTGCCAAAGAAAAAAAGGCAAGAATTGATATTCGTATGTATCGAATGCAGAGCGAACACCAGCTGTCGATAGCCCGATTTCTCCCTTCCACTGCCGAGTTGGCAGCCCAACATCTGATTCATTATTGATTTTTTACGAATAACAAAAGAAACGCAAATCGTCAGTGTACAAAAAAAACCATTAAAAAAACGGAATGAGGGACTACAGCACGCTGCTGCTGGTGCTCGTGGTGGCCCTGGGCAGCCTAGCCAGCCACGCCAGCGACATCACGGACAAGGTATTTGGCACCAACAAGGAGGGCATAGTGGCTGCGTTCGGCGACTTCAATTCTGACGAACTCACTGACGTTTTCCTCATTCGCGACGAAATGAAGACGCTGGAGATTCTCTACGGTAGGTTAAAAGTCCGTTAATGTGCGCCAGCTACAGCTCAATCTCTTATTAGGCCACGACACGGAACCCCTGCTCGTCATTGGACCCTACTGCCATTACGCCGATAAGACCATTGTGAGCGTCATTCCCGGGGACTTTGATGGCGACGCTCTGATGGACGTGCTGGTCAATCTGAAGAGCAGCGGGAGCAAGGACGACACATACGATGTGCTCATCAACTGGGGCAACACCACCGAGCTCAAGTGCTCCCATGTGCCGCTCTTCAAGAGCAGGGGCGAGGTAATGGCTCTCGACTTCAATCGCGACATGATCATCGATCTGTACGGGCTGGATGAGAATGGGATTCGCACCTTTTGGATATTCAGCAGCAGTCGACAGCCGCCACAGGTCGTGCATCAGGCGGAGCCCACGGAGATCAAGGGCAACGTGCTGAGCATTCCCAATGCGAACGCCTACCTGGACCTCAACGAGGACTTTCTGGCCGATCTGTTCCTGCAGACGCAGGACTCGTACGAGATCTGGTACGGGATCAATGAGCGCGACAAGCAGGAGGACTTCAGGTACGGGGACGAGATCAAGTTCCAGCCCATCGGCGGCAACGACTACCACATCGGCCAGGCCGTCTTCATGGACTTCGAGCTGAAGGGCGTGCAGAATATCGTGGTGCCGTTCTGCATACACTCGGGCTGCCGCAACTCCTCGATCATGGTGCACGACGGCACCGATTTCCGGAATCTGCACGTCACCTTCCGCGATCCCCAGGGCATTACCTGGGCCTTTGTGCCGCCCGTGCCGGACGACGTCTATCTGAGGACCATTACGGCGAGGAGCGGCGACTTCAATCTGGACGGATATCCGGATCTGTTGGTCACCCTGCAGCCACTGAACGTGGACAAGCCGGTTATGCAGACGTTCCTGCTGGAGAACGTGCCCTGCACGTCGTGCAACAAGCCGCTGAAGCGGACGTTCGAGGTGCGCTGGAACGCTCTGTCGCCGATGGGCCTCAATACGGTGGCTGGGGCCTTCTATGACTTCTACCAGGACGGTGTTCTCGACGTGATACTCACCCGGAAGAATGAGCACGGCAGATACCAGCCGCTGGCCTTCCGCAACACCCTGGACTACGATGCTAACTTCGTGAAGGTGATTGTGCTGACGGGGCTGGACAACAAGCAGAATCCGGAGCGACGCACTGCCTTGGGCAGGAAGAAGCGCACCTATGGCACCAATCTGCCGGGACCCCGCATCACCTACAGCACGACCACCCAGGACGGTGATCAGCAGTGCGGGAGCAGCGTCCAGCTGCCGCAGGCCTCCTACTTCGCTCTACAGCTGCCATACACGTGCTTCGGCCTGGGCCGAACACCGAACTTTGTGGATCAGCTGGCCGTTGGCTTGGGCAGCAAGTGGCGCAATTGGACACAGCTTATACCCAACTCGCAGATCATTGTGGTGCCGAAGCCACTGAACGAGCCATCGCACTGGAAGGCCCAGCTGTTTGTCACGCCCAGCAAACTCATCCTGATGAGCGTCGTGGCCCTGGGCGGCACCTGCCTGGTCATCGTCTTTATTATCCTGGTGCTGTACATCAAGGAGAAGCGCGAGGATAAGCAGGAGCGCCTGCAAGAGTCCCACAGATTCCATTTCGATGCGATGTAAAGGGTCGCCAAATACTAAACTAAGTGTAACGTAAACCGTTTTCAGTTGAGCTATATTATTATGTTTAATGATTATTTAAAGTTGTTTAATAACAAGCCCAAAAGCAGGACTCTACTCGGTTGATTCGGTTGAGAGCATTTCCATCTCACTAAGGTTGGTCGCCACACAAAAAATGTGAAGATAGGCGATCAAAGACCTTTCTACAAATCCTTACTCGTGATGGAATCAACAGAGTATGTCCCTTACATCTGATATAATATTTATGTATGAATATGGTTTAAGAAATGTGATAAAAAATCAATAAAGAATAATCATAAAAGAAATTTCCACTGCAATATATTCTCGAAAATGTAGGTGATTCCACTGCTCCATCTGCATTCTTGAGCGTGCATCATAGGGCTGTCGACGACGACACCGTGTCCTCTTCAAAGTTAACCGACCCATTCAAGGACTGGTATATTGTATATAAAAAGAAAAATCTGGTGAATCAGAATAACTTCCTGCCACAGCTCAAGGAGCATCGCATTATGCTGCGCTAGATCTAGTTTTCATTCATAATTTTGTCAAAAATATTAACAATTTAAAAAACAATAAGAAATTAGGGAAGGGTTAGAAGGTTTAGAGAAGGAACTTAAGAAATTTCGTTGAAGAATCGATATTTTTCGGTATTTTTTTTTGTTGTATGCATAGAAAGCTTTGGGCGGATGGTGTAAAAGAATGGACCATCCTGGAAAATGTAGCAGAATGTTGCAGTGGAATAGGTTTTTAACTCGCTGCTTAGACAAAGTACATGGGATTAGTCTTCATAAATTCGGGAACAATCTTTCGCTTCTCGTATTCCTTCTTCAGATCCAAGAACCTGTGACAGCTACATACAAAAGGAAAAATTATTATTAACAATCTTTTAAGAAAAAAAATAATAAACTATATAAATCATACCCCGAGAGATAGACACGTCCACGGGCGGCCACCAAGTGGGCCAAGTAGGCCGGTGCCGGATACGAAACGGAGCGATTACAGCGTGGAAACATGTGGCAGAGGTTGTAGGTCAACTGCTGGAGCAGATCAATATCCAGATTGCCCGTATTCTCAATGACATTGTAACGCGTCGGCTTGGCCGTGCCCTGGATTGACTGATGGCTGACCATAAAGAACTGCATCTCGTTGGGATGGACAATGGTGCGATCGACCACGGTTCCGGGATCAACATTATTAAATTTGTTGTATTGCGATGGCTCGCCACTCGGAAAGAAGCGAGTGTGATGGCGCTTAACCACAATAATGCAACAAATTTTTGGATTAATTTTCATCTGTAAATATGGGTAAGAAATTTATGATGATTAAATTCGACTAAATTCCTAATAAAACAACAATCATATGATAGTTGCAGAGCTCGCAAGAGAAGGAAAAAAGAGAATCGAAGTACGGATCTATATCTATGAGCTCTTTCTTGAAAAGACCTTTACCACATTTATGCATATGTGTGCCCTATCTCTAACTCGTTCTCTCTTCCACCCTTTGAATGCAATGTACAAGCAAAAGCAGCAACAACAGCTCACAAGTATCACTCAGAGAGAGAGAGCTTCGTATTTTGTCTCTCCGATTNTTGGCCGTGCCCTGGATTGACTGATGGCTGACCATAAAGAACTGCATCTCGTTGGGATGGACAATGGTGCGATCGACCACGGTTCCGGGATCAACATTATTAAATTTGTTGTATTGCGATGGCTCGCCACTCGGAAAGAAGCGAGTGTGATGGCGCTTAACCACAATAATGCAACAAATTTTTGGATTAATTTTCATCTGTAAATATGGGTAAGAAATTTATGATGATTAAATTCGACTAAATTCCTAATAAAACAACAATCATATGATAGTTGCAGAGCTCGCAAGAGAAGGAAAAAAGAGAATCGAAGTACGGATCTATATCTATGAGCTCTTTCTTGAAAAGACCTTTACCACATTTATGCATATGTGTGCCCTATCTCTAACTCGTTCTCTCTTCCACCCTTTGAATGCAATGTACAAGCAAAAGCAGCAACAACAGCTCACAAGTATCACTCAGAGAGAGAGAGCTTCGTATTTTGTCTCTCCGATTGCAATTGAGAAACAAAAAGACAGGTTCTTCTTGCACGCTTTAAATGCAATGTACAAGCAAAGCAGCCACAACAGCTCACAAGTATCACTCAGAGAGAGAGCTTCGTATTTTGTCTCTCCGACTGCAATTGAGAAACCAAAAAAAAAACCCTGTTAAGTTTCCGATTAGCCTTGGAAGCGGAGCCTATTGAGCTCTGGCTCTGGTTTCAAGGTTGCTCCAAGATCTGGATAACATATTGTAAAGATTTGGTTTGTAGGAAAGTGGTCCTGCCCAAACCTAAACTCACCTTGGCGCAGGCTGCTTTTACGCCCCTCAATTCGTCGTTTTTAATTTTTGGAAATTGTCCATCGCTCACACCATCACGATAGTAGAGAATGTGCTCCGGATACGATTTGCAGTACTGGTAATATACTCGCAAATGCTCCAAAGTTATGGACTCCATGTCCTCGATCTCCTCGAGGGCACCGCGCTGCAAGCGATACTGCATATTGTAGGCGGCACCGTATTTATCGTGCGAGGCAGCCACGCCCACCACGCTGGGTATTTCGCGTTGATCGGGCGAGGGATGAGTCACATCGGCGCCCAAGAACATGGCATTCTTGAGCATTGGCAGGTGGGGATCGTCCTTTAGCTTGTGATTAACGCCATTTAGCTTTGAGTTGACCTTCAGCAAGATGTTGCCAATTGTCTGGGGATTGAGCTTGCGCTCCACGGTAAATTGCTTGATGCACTGCGTCAAGATGCCGTGCTGGAGTTCGGCTTTCTGCTTTATTGTATCGTAGGAGGCACCGTTCATCGGAATGATCACAAAGACCAGATCGCACTGGTCCTTCTTGAGATCTCTGAAGCAGTCGTCCAAGTTACGTTCCTCCTTGAAGGGCCTGATGACGGCCTTCTCGCCCAGACTCAGGTTCACTATCCTGGCTTGGGAGAGCACTTGGCGCTCAAAGTCGCTCACCTGGTTGTAGTGCATCTTGCGACCGTACGGCGGATCAAAGTACAGTATGGCCCACTTGTGCGCCTTGGGCTTGGGCTCCAGGAACCGCATATTGTCCATGCGCCACGATCCGTTCCTAACCGCACACCACTTGTTGCCCTGATACTCAACCTGTGGCGGATTGAGGGTTCGGGTGGACACAACAATGAAGTCGTTGGCGATGCGAATGCCAAAGCGGCTGATGGTCGGATCGAGGTTGTGCTGGAAGAATTTCAGCAGGTTTATGATCTTCGCCTTTCGCTCGTTAGTCGATGTGGCGGCAAACTTAATCATGTTGGCCACCTGAGTAGCCCCATCCTTGCGCTGCAACAAAAGTAAATAAATAAATAAATAAATACTTCAAAATCGAACAAACAACTCACATTCAATGGCTGGCCGCCCTCAATGGTACAGAGTTCCATGGGCAGCATGATATTCTTGACGGCAGGTCCAACGTGCAGGCATGGAAGCTGCGGAAACTGCAGCGCGTAGTTACGTTCCTTGAAATAGTCTAGAATCGTCATGGTCTTGCCCTCTAGCTCGAACGTCTGCCTGTTGGCCGGAAACTGCGAGAGACCATTTACTTTGTATAAGCGCGGCGCCGAACCGAAGGATTTCGGTGCCGTGTAAATGATATTGATGCCCTTCAAGAACGGCTCGATGGTGCGACTCGAATTACTCAAATTAGTGTCCCTTGTTATTTTCGACCTAAGGCCGTATTTCTCCAGATACTCGATCACCGACATGGCAATCGGGAAGGACTTGTGCGATATGTCGACATTCAAAAAGGGACGATCGCCCAGCATGAAGGCCTGATAGAGGCCAACGAGAGCCTCGTAGCCATCTTCCAGCTCCCGACGTTGGCCCGGTTCGGACATCTTGAAGAAGGACCGTCCCGACCGAATGGCCTTGCTGTGGCATGGAGTGGCCATCACTACTTCTAGGCACTGCATGGCCCGCATCGGTTTATCGAAGATCCTCTCAGACATATAGCTGTTAATGGAAAGAATCGTAATGTTAATAAAGTGTCCTCCGGCGGAGGGTGGTGTTTCTACTCACTTTCTTAACGAGTTCAGATCGACTTCTAAATCAATGGTTTCCTTGATTTCCACCGTATACTTCAGGGAGCGACCCTGGTTATCCATTACCTGGAAGAAATTCAAGCAGAGCGTTTAGGATATACCCAAAGTTAGGGTTCAACAAATTTATAGTTAGGGCATTATATTTTTAACTAAGATGGGTAAATAGTGTTTACTTTAAGTAGGCCAGTTTTTAACCCTCCCTGATAAAGCTTACCGGCCAGAAAAGTTTTTGGCTAAGAAAATGAAGTAACAACACTAGTTTCCACAAAAAAAAAACTAAATAGCCATTAGATAATCGTTAAAAACGAGTCATACTTCAGCTGGTGCTGATGAAAAGTAAATGCATTGAGAAGAGTAAGATCCTGACATCCTAATTTGGTTTAATTTTAAAATTGTCACTTACAGTCACTTCAGCATCATTCATTGCCAGTTTCAGTTTGTCCACCGAGTAGCAGGAGGCTCGGCCATCAAAGGCGACAATAGCTCCGCCCAATTGATTGACGCGGAATTGCTCAAAAGCCTGCCTGAAGAACTTCTTGGGCCGCTCTGGTTGAATCTTCACGTCGTAGTGGAAGGCCTTTGGCGGCATTTTCTCCATGTTTATGTCCAGATAGTTAACGGCCACCTGACCGGGTCTGCCGATTGTGCCCCGCTTGAGGCTGCCCACAGGCTGCGGTGGCAAAGCACCTGCACCGGCTTGTGATCTTTGGGGCGGTCCACGAGATTGATAGGAACCCTGTTGTTGCTGAGGTGGTCCCCGTGACTGGTAGCCGCCTTGTTGTCCTTGCTGAGGTGGACCCCGTGACTGGTAGCCGCCTTGTTGTCCTTGCTGAGGTGGTCCCCGTGACTGGTAGCCACCTTGTTGTCCTTGCTGAGGTGGTCCCCGTGACTGGTAGCCGCCTTGTTGTCCTTGCTGTGCTTGGGGACGTTGCTGCTGCTGCTGAGGTGGCCCACGCTGTTGCTGACCTCCCTGTCCTCCCAAGGCCAAGGCCTCCTTGGGGCCTTTGCTATTGCTGCTGCTGGCCACCTTGCCTCTGCCATCCACCCGAAGAGACAGAAGTACCAGAGCTGGAGCCTGTGGTTGGGATAAGAGCTATTTTAAAATGCAGTATTGAAAGTTTAAGGGCAAGTATTGTGAGATCTTGTAATAATATAATAATCTATAGAACTAAAAATATCATCTACAGTTATAAGAGATTATTCTAAAACTCCTATTAAAATACATGAATGTGTTTAGGATGATGTGTACCAATGGGATTTCCCAACAGGTTTTTTTGCACAAGTGTTGGTGATTTCAATTTCGAATGTGGTGATTCCCCGGTAAATAAGAAACTTCTGGAAGGCTTTAAAGCTATATGCATACCATGCCTTTCAGAAGTTTCTTATACACATACATACTACTATACATATATATGACACGGGGACCACCTCAGCAAGAACAGGGTTGCTATCAATCTCGTGGACCGCTCCAAAGATCACAAGCCGGTGCAGGTGCTTTGCCACCGCAGCCTGTGGGCAGCCTCAAGCGGGGGAAAATCGGCAGACCCGGTCAGGTGGCCGTTAACTATCTGGACATAAACATGGAGAAAATGCCGCCTAAGGGTTCCACTACGATGTGAAGATTCAACCAGAGCGGCCCAAAAAAGTTCTTCCGTCAGGCTTTTGAGCAATTCCGCGTCAATCAATTGGACGGAGTTATTGTCGCCTTTGATGGCCGAGCCTCCTGCTACTCGGTGGACAGACTGAATCTTGCAATGATTGATGCTGAAGTGACTGTAAGTGACAATTTTAAAATTAAACCAAATTAGGATGTTAGGAACTCACTCTTCTCAATGCATTTTTTCATCAGCACCAGCTGAAGTATGACTCGTTTTTAACTATTTAATTTTTTTTTTGTGGAAACTAGTGTTGTTACTTCATTTTCTTAGCCAAAAACTTATCTGGCCGGTAAACTTTATCAGGGAAGGTTAAAAACTGGCCTACTTAAAGTAAACACTATTTACCCATCTTAGTTAAAAATACGAGAAAGAAAGCTAACTTCGGTAAACCGAAGATGGTATACCCTTGCAGTTTGCAATTGGATCATTGAAAATCGAACCATTTTAGTAATGTTGAAAAAATATCGAATTTTGTAAATTTTAAATTTTTTCATATAAATCGACCGATCGTTTCTATGGCAGCTATATGATATAGTTGTCCGATCTTAAAAAAATGAAAACCGTAATTCTAGAACCATAAAAAACTGATATTTCTCAAAATTTATAGAATAACGTTTAAAACAGAGAAGTTAACATTTTTTTTACATTAATTTCGCCATCATTCCTATGGCAGCTATAGGATATAGTAGTCCGATTTCGGTCGTTCCGACATACTATATATACTGCGTGCTGAAGAAATAAGACTATGCTGAAAATTTCAGCTCGATAGCTCAAAAACTGAGAGACTAGTTCGCGTAGAAACCGACAGACGGACAGACAGACAGTGAGGAAAAGCCACAATCGCAGGAACCCGAGTTATGCAAGCTCTTACGGGTTTCCTCTTAGAAGCCTCGACCTTGCCTCCTCTGCATCAAACGGTTCCCGAAGGTATGCAATATCTGGCCGCATGGACATTCAGTGCTTTCGGGTCAGCTGAGAGGAAACCGCAAAAGCAGGCATCCTGTGTTTGGGCTTACCCCTGCAAAAAGAGCAGGAGTAAGGGGCCCTCGGTTCAAATTCGAAGCAATCGTAGAGCCTATGGAGCTCGATATTTATTCCCTCCTTCTCGGAGGTGGTGCCCTCGGAGATAAATATCGATTCCAGAGGTCTTCGATTGCTTCGGTCAATGTCCAACACCCCAAAGTCACGGGTCCTGGAGATCGACGATCGAGGCGTCTCCAGTCCCTGCTCCCTCGACGATCCAGGCCGCGATCCTGGCGTCGTTACCGGCGAGACTGCCGCCACCCAAGGCGATCGTGGCGTCCCTAGCAGGATTGCCCTTGGCAGCGTGGGCCGTGCAATTGTCGGTGTGGCCCTTTGGCGGCGCCCTTGGCGCCCTTGGCGGCGATCGGAGCGTGGCCCTTGGCGGTCCTGCCACTGCCCTCGCCCAGGTGGAGACGCGATGGTGCCGCCTCTGGGGCCCTTTCCGGTGTTAGCTCTATAAGCTTGGACATTATTGGGCCGATCTCGTGCAGGCCTCCCTTTAGGAACCGAGTTTTTAGCGACTCGGTCATGCGCGGCGTCCCCAGGGCTTCAAAGAACTCTGCCATGAGCCCTGGGGGTCTCAACGTCTCGGCTAAGAAGGCCGCTCTTACGGCATCGCGCGGTGTAATTTGGGGGTCACTCCCCACTTCACGATCACTGGGATCACTCGCGATGGCTTCGCGATCGCTAAAATGTTCAATGCGGACAACCGCGCCTTTTAATAACTGTCCGAACATATTTTCTTGCCTTTGCAAACGTGCTTCAAACTAAGATTACAAACTGCGTGCTTTTAAATGACCGCCATTTTGTGCAAAGCTAAAATGGTAAGAACCGTTATCGGTTAGCAGACTGTTAACATAGTCTGTTAATTTTGCGAAATGCAAAAAGGTAAAAACCGTTATCGGTTAGCAGACTGTTAACATAGTCTGTTAATATAGACTGTTAACATAGTCTATATATATATGTATATATGTATACTTAATATGTCTTCATTTGAGTTTTTGAAATTTACAGATTTTTAAACTTAAGCTACGTATTCACCAGCGCTAAAATGTAGCAACCTGTCCTGGCTTAAAATTTAGAATTAAAAGTCAATTAAAAATTACAAATACAAAAACAAAGATTAATTGGCCAGAAAAAATTCTTTAAAATATTGCTATAATAATACATGTTTAATTTGTATATATCTGGTTTTATACTTGTTAAAAATCATTCTGAAAAATTATTTAAAATTTAAACCTCTTCTTTAAATAACTTATTATATTAATGAACGAAAATAATTTCCCGCGAGTCAGAGAAAACAAATCCAAACGTGGAGTCCTTTCCCGTTCTAGCACATCTCTCTGAGAGCGGATCGAGGAGCTGACAATTTATCATCCTTGTCAAAGCTGATGAGACTACCTTTATATAATGTATCATGAGCTAGTTAGGGGTTTAGCGCTAGTACTCACTAGAAAAATACCATTTATCCGTCACAAATATACTAGGCAGTATATTTTAGTATATTTTTGACGGATAAATGGTATTTTCCGATTTGTCCGGCGCGGTCACGCTGGTTTCGACTTTTCCAGGCCACAAAAAACCGAGTTTTTCCTGCAAAAAAGTGCATTTGGCGCAAGGAAAATCTTCGATGTCGTCGCCCTAAGCCAGCAGCAAGATTGCATTTTCGAAATTTTCCGCCTGCAGTTGGCCGTGGACGTGCTTTGTATCCGTGGAGAACAGAGACGCAAAGGTTGGGACACCTACATCTACATTTACATATACGCGAGTGTGTGTGTTTTTCCGCATTAAGGTGGACCTGATTGCTTGTAAACTTTAATGTGTGTCTTTAATCGCCCTTGTTGGCTAAACAATCGCTACCAGATACGAATTATAAAAGAATTAGGTCGAAACTGTTAAAGTTTTTGTTGAGAATTCAATACCTTCCGAATGGTATCATTGTGATTGATTGTATTCAATACCTAATGGTATTATTGTGATTGTTTGAATATTCTTATTCAGTTTGTTTGTTCAGTTTGTTTGTTGAGTTGTATTTAAATAAAAACGTACTCACATCGGTATTCACAAAATTGATTATTTTGCCAGATATAAGCTTATCTAGGGTCCACCCCAATGCCTATAGGTGTTCTTGAGTACCAGTGAATATGTTACATAGCGTGTCTGTGTGTGGGCGGTACTAAAGTTGGTGGAGGAAAAGGAAATTAATCGAAATTGCCTCTACCAGCGCCTAAAAAGGGAGTTTAATCAAAACTAACTCTCGTCAGGAATTAAACTATCTGTATATCCATAAGAGCCCACACCTTGATCATGTTTTGATCCACCCCAACCTATGTATGTGTGTTTCTGAAAAGCCCAAGTTCCTTTTAGTTCATATTTCCCCAATTGCTCCGATCTGTTTTATCTCATCGTTTAGTAATTAGTTTATTCCTTAAAGGAATCCATAATTATCCCTTATTAAAGGGTAATCAAACTAAATGTATTGCCATCTTGAACCATTTCCAATGACCTCCTTCAGTTGAAATATAATTAATTAGACTAAACCCAAATTGTTAACGTTTTTCTCCTATTTTAATTCCGCAGATAGACGCCGTGTGGGGTTGGGTTGCTTCCGGCCCGCTGCGCTTAGCAGCGAACAGAATGGGCGACCTGCCGGGCTCCACCGGTGGCGCTGGCGGTGTGGGCAGCGGTGCCGGCGGGAGCGGTGGACCCACCATCACGGGCGGAACGGGCATTAACTCCACGGCCGGCGGCGGTGGCTCCTCCGGCGGTTCCACAGGCCTCGACCGACCGCCGTCGCCCGCCCGCCTCTCGCACACTTCGGAGAAGCACCCGAAGGTCACACTCACGGAACTCAATATGCTGCGGCGCCACCGGGAGCTCTGCGACGTCGTGCTCAACGTGGGCGGGCGGAAGATATTCGCCCACCGAGTGATTTTGTCCGCCTGCAGCTCCTACTTCTGTGCCATGTTCACCGGAGAGCTGGAGGAGTCGCGCCAGACAGAGGTCACCATACGCGACATCGACGAGAACGCCATGGAACTACTCATTGATTTCTGCTACACCGCCCACATAATTGTCGAGGAGTCCAATGTCCAAACACTCCTGCCAGCCGCCTGCCTGCTGCAATTGGTGGAGATTCAGGACATATGCTGCGAGTTCCTCAAGCGGCAGCTGGACCCCACCAACTGTCTGGGCATTCGCGCCTTTGCCGACACTCACTCCTGCCGCGAGCTCCTGCGGATCGCCGACAAGTTCACGCAGCACAATTTTCAGGAGGTGATGGAGAGCGAGGAGTTCCTGCTGCTGCCAGTTGGCCAGCTAGTGGACATCATCTGCAGCGACGAGCTAAACGTGCGTTCCGAGGAGCAGGTCTTCAATGCGGTCATGTCCTGGCTAAAGTATAATGTCGCCGAGAGGCGACAGCACCTGGCACAGGTGAGAGAATATTATCTACAACTGTCGTTACAGGAGAATTAATCCGAAATATGCGAAATGCAATTACAGGTCCTGCAACACGTCCGTCTGCCTCTGCTCTCTCCGAAGTTCCTTGTCGGTACTGTGGGCTCCGATCTTCTGGTGCGCAGCGACGAGGCCTGCCGGGATCTGGTGGATGAGGCCAAGAACTACCTTCTGCTGCCGCAGGAGCGTCCGCTAATGCAGGGCCCCCGCACTCGACCCCGCAAGCCGACACGACGCGGCGAAGTGCTGTTCGCCGTGGGCGGATGGTGCTCCGGCGATGCCATCGCCTCTGTGGAACGCTTCGATCCGCAGACCAATGACTGGAAAATGGTTGCACCCATGAGCAAACGTCGTTGCGGCGTGGGCGTGGCCGTGCTAAATGATCTGCTGTACGCGGTGGGCGGCCACGATGGCCAGAGCTACCTGAACAGTATAGAGCGGTATGATCCGCAGACGAATCAATGGTCCTGCGATGTGGCGCCCACCACTTCCTGCCGCACCAGCGTCGGCGTGGCGGTGCTCGATGGCTTCCTGTACGCGGTGGGTGGTCAGGATGGCGTCCAGTGCCTGAATCACGTGGAGCGTTACGATCCCAAGGAGAACAAGTGGTCCAAGGTGGCCCCGATGACCACGCGTCGATTGGGCGTGGCCGTGGCCGTTCTAGGTGGATTCCTGTATGCCATCGGCGGTTCCGATGGCCAATGTCCGCTAAACACCGTGGAGCGATACGATCCCAGGTGGGTGTGCTAAAAATGAATCATTTCTCTTGACACTCTTAATTTATTGAATTTGAAAATCCTTTTGTCGCAGACACAACAAATGGGTGGCCGTTAGCCCGATGTCGACGCGGCGCAAGCACCTGGGCTGTGCCGTGTTCAACAATTACATTTATGCCGTCGGCGGGCGGGACGATTGCATGGAGCTCTCGTCCGCCGAGCGCTACAATCCACTGACCAACACCTGGAGCCCCATCGTGGCCATGACCTCGCGTCGCAGCGGGGTGAGTTGGCTTTCGCCTTATATTAAATTTAAATAACTTAAATTATCCCTTTTAGGTGGGCCTGGCCGTGGTAAATGGGCAGCTATATGCGGTAGGAGGCTTTGATGGGTCGGCCTATCTAAAGACCATCGAGGTGTATGACCCGGAGACGAACCAATGGCGACTGTGCGGCTGCATGAACTATCGCCGACTGGGCGGCGGTGTGGGCGTTATGCGGGCACCTCAGACTGAGAACTATATGTGGTGCGAAAGCAGTTTTAAGCATCATTCTATTCCCTCAACCTAATTTTCCATCTACTAACCTGATGAAAAACTGTTGTCTTGTCTCTATTTTTGCATCCTAACAAAACATGCTAACAAATGCACAGGATACGCAAGGATTCTGTTGTCTGATGGGAGCAGCAGCCGACGACGTTGCCCTCGCAAACGTTGCCGCCGCCGCATTTCTACTAACAATATATCCGCGAATCAAAGCCAAATCTAATCAACTAAACAAACACTCCTCTCGGATATCGGATTGTATTAATTGTTAATTGTTTATTGAGCGCGTTTGTTAGACTTCCCGAAAAACAAAAGATAGTATTAAAGTTAGCATGCCCCTTCTGTTCTTCTGTTCATCCCCATCACTACTCTGTACGTAGTTATATAAGATTCTACAGCTGTTAATTTATAGTGAAACAAACCTAATATCTAAATGTTGCTGGTTCGGTATTTCGAGGAAATCGCTAGCTCATAACCCATGCCTTCTCTCGAAAAAACAAAAAAAAAAAAAACAAAACAGAATCAAATATTAAATATAGAAACGAATTCGATTTATTGTAAATCTTAAAATGATGAGCTCTAGAGTCAAGTAACGAAATTGGTATTAACAATATAATTAGACCTAAGAAACAATTTAAAAAAGTGTGTCCGAAATTAGATGGTGCAATATTTTGATCGACCAACTCCACTCACTGCTGTATTTATTTATTATTTGAAATAGATGAAATAACAAGCGTCTTCGAAAGTAAATAATATGATCATTGCTAGTGAACCCCTAATATTTCAGAGGTCAAAATAAGATTGAATGTTCAGCTTATCAAGGCAGTAAAATATATACACACAAAGAACAAAGTTAGGAGCTAGCCCAAAAAAAAAAAAAAATCAATTAAAGAAAAACATTTCTAAATAGAAAAAATTAACATCTACGCCTTAGACGTAAGATCAAAATATAAGCCTTTACCTTTTAATATTGTTACTCTTAGATTGTAAGGGAAGTAAGGAGGGTCACCACATTTTAAAATTTAAATTACTACAATTATTGTTGAACCAAGTTTTTTACCCTTGAACTGAACTCGAAATAATTTAATTTGAGCAGAGACCCGTGCGAAATTTAATGCCCTTCTACTTCTTTTGTTTGTTGCCTTTTTACAGCTAAACAATTTTACATATTTATATTTATTTTCCAAATTATCATTATTATTTATTATACGCTTCTGTATCTCATTTAGTTTATTCTTAGGCACTGTTGTTATTAAACCGAGCAAATGGATGAATGAACTTTGCTTCCAAATGATAAATAAGAATAGCATTTACGAAAAATACAGAAAAACCAAGCTTATTTATATTCTAGTATTTAGTGAACGGTGAGCACACACTTACATAAACCCAGACAAATATCCGCATACCACACACACTAATATGCAATGATTAAACAATAACATATTGTAGTTATACATATATCGTGTGGAAAACAAACGCTGGTTGCATAACGCAAATAAGAATAAAAAAAAGTGTTAACAATGTGAAAATGGATCGTAAACCCGTGCTAGGTTTAAGGATATACAAATAATAAATATATCTTAACTAAATCGAAGTTGAGTTTTAATCAAAAGTTTATTTTAAACCATAAATATTCATATCGGCTAAGACTGTACACACGAAAAGTGTTTCTAAGCAGTACGATAGAGCGAGAGGGTGAGTATTGACCTCTCGTTTTGGCTCAATGCTTAGGAACACTTTTCGCGTGTCTGAGTACGGAGCTTTAACCTCATATTATTCCAATATTATATTTTCAATACACAGTTTTCGAAGAAATCCTCTGGGAAGTAAAAAGTTATTGTACTGCTCAACAACTCGTACAATTTTATACAAATCATCCAATAAATGTTTGGATTTGAAAACATTGTTAAACATTTAAAATTCCGACATTTTCTTTAAGGTCTTTTTGAATTACAGATTGAATTTATTCATTATTCATCGTTTTCCTATTGTCACGATAGCTACGCTACGACGCTCACCACTAACGCAGTCGATTATATGTGAAAGTACAATCGATTAGTTGTCACCGCACAGCTGTTTTTTCTGGCGCTCTTTCCCATTTGTTTTATTAGTAAATTCTGTTATTTCTGGCCCATAAAGAGATGTCCCAAGCTGGCGGCGATGTGCAGGCGACGAGGAAGATCCTGAGCAATGTGGAATACATGCGAATTTGCCAGTTCATCAATGGCTACCATGGTCTGGCCATTGACTGTGAGTTCGAGCTGAGGAATCGTTTCTTCAAGGAAGTGGAACCGATGGCCCTAACCTGCATCCTGCAGTCGGAGCTCTTCAACAGGGCGAGGGGTCAGCACTGGAAGAACGATCAGCGGGGGAAAAAGCTGTTCCAAGCGTAAGAACTGTTCCGGTTTCAAAACTTACCAATTTTGTCAGTCTTAACAAATGCCATTTATCCGTTTCAAGGTTTGAGGACCAGAAAAACCTTTATGACAACGACCTGATAATACAAATGGCCTGTTCTGAGGGAACCAATCCAGTGGCTGTCTGCCGGGCGCTGCTGTACGAAAAGTACAGGCTAAAGCACAAGTCGCACGTCTCACGATTGCTAAAGCATCCGCATCTCATCGATGATCCCCGGCTGGCGGCCAATGTCCAGCAGTGTATGATAAGCGATAATCAAGAGGGGCCCATTACGGATCTGCGTCGCCGTATTATGGGCGAAGAATACGAGCTGAAGCTCAAGCAACTTGCAAAAAAGGCGGGCATACATTTCTACGACGAACACGATCTGCGGCGAATGGGCTATGACAAGACGCCGGACATTAAGATGATACTGCCATTTCTCTACAAAGGCTCGGTGATCAATTGGATCGAAAGCAAGGCCAATTTTGGCGATACCAAAGGACACAAGATCAATATTCAACAGCAGCTTCATAGCTACTGCAATCGGTAAGCTCCTACGCCAGGGATTTTTGTGCGCCATCGTGCATTCATCCCAAGCAATGAATAATGTACTAAGGCTATCATAACAAATGTGTTTGTCAACTAATTTAATCAATGATTTTCCTACAGCTTTGGCCCTGGACTCATCATCTATTGGTTCGGCTACCACGAGGATACGCCCCAGCTGCCGGATAATAATATTGGCATCACCGTACTCGCAGACTTTCCGCCCAAAGAGGATTTGGTATTTATGCAGCTCACACAAGGCGAAACGCCGCAAGCAGAAGCTGCAGTAATTGCCCCGAAATCAGAATATACAGAGTCAGCAAGTCCAGATAATGAACCCAAGAAACCCTCGTAAGAGGGAAGAACTGAAACGTAGTCGGAGACACAGGAAATAGTCCTATTTCACCTCTTGAACGATGTGTGCTTTTGTACATGAAAAAAACCCAACTTTTACTCTAATAGTTTAGCTCTAATCTAATTATTATATTTACATATTTTTAGGGATGGAGTATCGAATGACGGGAATGCTTTGCATTTAAACAGTATACTCTTAGACAAAACCAATTATTTTTAACAGTTTTTTCTCTTTTTATTGTATTTATAAATTCTCATGTACACGATTTACTCAATTGTTTATATAGTACAAAAAACGTTGGTTTTCTCTTATTTCATCTGACAAAAATCGTATATAAAACTATAAAATCTTGTAATAATCGTTGTTCATAAAAAAAACCAAATCAATCGTCAAAAACGGAGCAGAAAGAGTTGTAATTATTGGCTCAAATCGCTTTCTGTCTTCTTATTGATGGGGGGCTGGTTAATAAAATATCGAAATGAAAAACGTATTTATGGTGCTATGTGGTAAAATTGCGTTGTATTGAGTGGCCATTTCATCGAACAATTGCATACTGTGTTAATTTCAATGTTTGCATTAAACTAAAACCATAACCAAAAGTCAGCAGTGTCGTGTGTGTATACAAAAAATTCAGCTGCGCTCCTTGCATTGGCAATTATATAATTATTCTTATTATTGTTGTTGTTATCCACCCCTCTTGGCTCCGGCTCCGGCTTGATTGTTGCTGTTCTTGTTTCGGGCTGATGTAAACTTATTGTTGCAAAGGTTTCGTACTGGTAGGCAACTCTGTCGATCTCCGCTCAGCTTGATATATGCATATAAATGTACGAGCAGGGCGAGGTCGGCCATCAGACATCCTTAAGCTCCTCGGGCATGTCGTTCTTGGGATGCTTGTTCTCGAAATGCTGCTTATATGTCTTGGGGTCAGGCATTTGTGACTGAAATAAAGGAGGTACTTTATTAGATTTGTTTGGGGGAAAATAAATCGCATATCCCCTATCTAGCGACCTTGATTAGATATTATTAACTTTTATATAATAAACAATTGACCAGAGCTGGACTAGAATTCCGTATCAAATATTTATAAAATAGATTCCAGCTAAAATAACTTGGGTATGGGTTTAATATCTTTCGAGTTAAGTAACAAAAGCTTCAGTTACGATTCAACTAACATACAAGAATAATTTACGAGTTTAGAATTACCTCCGGTCGTAAAATGTTTGGTTTTTTACTATTAAACATGCTTTCAGGCTGTGAGTAAGCTGTTATTATTGTTTATCTATCTGTGTATCAACATTTTGGCATTAATTTGGCTTCGAAAATTGTTAACTTTACAGCTATGCTAATTATACGTACAAAGAAAAATTTTACACTTGACAAAAAACAGCAAACAATTGCAAACAATCCTAATAAATATATGAACTGGAACTTTTTTTTGTAATTTGCATCTACAGTTACTTCTGAATTTGAAGATTTCTGTATTTTATAGATTTGGTATATAAATCTTAGGACCCTTTAATCCTACTCAAGCAACAAAACCAATTGATTTAAAACAACTTAAAAGGTGTCCAAAAGTAGGCAATAAATGATTTTAAGAGCGTCGTTTTGTAACATACTTTCAGAGACCATTTTAATCGATTTGAAACCCACATTGAATACCGCGATTTAGTAGCTTTGGGCTCCCATCTCACCTTGCACACGGCGCACACATGGACGAGCGCCTTCTGGGCGGCCTTCTTCTGGTCGTTGGCGCTGTGGCCCTGCTGCTTCTTCATCTTGGCCTGCTTCTCGGCGGACTTCGCCTGCGATTGGATCTTCTGGTGCCCGCGTGCCATGGCTCGTAGTTAGTTGCTGTGTAATCAAACAAATAGAAGTGCAAGTTTAAGTGGAATTTGCGCAAAAGGCCTCATTAATCAACAGTGTTTGTTTGTTGTTGTGGTTGGGCTTCAAACGGGATTCGCAACAGAGGCAAGAGGTGGCGACGACGGCAGAAGCACAGTTACTTTCTCCTTCTCGCCCACACAAACACACACAGGCACCAGCAGCTGCTGGATTATCTTCACAGGAAACGCGTTTTCGATCCACCGTCGATCGTAAATAGTAAAATAAACGTGACACGACACTGTACTACAACTACAACATTTCACCCCCGCAAAAATGTGAAAATGTGGCTCTGCGACCGACCACGTTCTCCTCTTTTCCGCCGTTCTCACCTAATAAAGTCAATTTAGTTGTGGGCGCCGATGCTAAATGCGGGTGCTGCAGCCTTTTGGATTTTATTCCGGTTCTCGGAGTGTCGAAAGGTTTTTGATTTGATATCCGAAACGTTGACGTTCCGCTTTAGAAATTTAATAATTTGTTGAGTTTTGTTTCGCTGCCAGGGTTGTTGTGAACAGTGTTGCCAGATGAACATTTTGCTTTCCCCCTAAAAAATCTCAGAGTCGATATTTCTCCCTAAAAAATCCAGTCTTCCCACCAAATTCAAAAAATCTGATAAATTCAAATAATTAAAAGAAGAAATATCTAATTATGACGTGGAACGTTGCAAAGCGGAAAAATGTCGGTGGAATACCAGTTCTTAGTATCTTAAAGGCGGGTTCACGGAATGTTTGTGGAGTATTTATTTTGATATTTTCGCCAATTTAGGGGATTTATAATAAAAAAAGAAATTTTATAGAGATTTTCTTAAAAATTTTAAATCGATCAGTTCCCCTTTAAAAAGTTTTCCCCCCTAAAATTC
Source organism: Drosophila asahinai (assembly GCA_008042795.1). Classification (NCBI taxonomy): domain Eukaryota; kingdom Metazoa; phylum Arthropoda; class Insecta; order Diptera; family Drosophilidae; genus Drosophila; species Drosophila asahinai. The sequence continues at coordinate 256 of VNJZ01005739.1, read as the reverse complement.
CCCCTAGGACATCAAAAACCCCCTAAATCTAGGGAGAAAACCCCTGATCTGGGAACACTGGTTGTCAAATTAGAGCTGGCAAGTCAACGATATATCGATTAAGATAGAACTATCGAATGATTTTCAGTTACAGCGATTAATAAATAAATAAATAATAAATAATAATAAATAATAAATAATAAATAATAAATAATAAATAATAAATAATAAATAATAAATAATAAATAATAAATAATAAATAATAAATAATAAATAA
>VNJZ01005738.1:0-17589 GCA_008042795.1 Drosophila asahinai | reverse complement strand
CTGATAATGCGGATACAAATCAATTTTCCACTGAGGTACGGTGGTTTCCTTTTGTTTACCGCCCATTTTCCCGAAATATAGCTATTTTTGCTAAGAAAAAGGGTACTAGGATGTTATCTCTTTGAAAATTTATCGCCATGCCATTCCAAAAATAGAGATAACGGGAATTTTAAAGAAAAAAATAGCAAAATCGATTAGTTTTTACCAAAAAAGTTTAGTATAACCCAAGTGTGCCAATAATTTTGTTCAGTAAAAATCGGCTGTTTTTTTACATTTTTAATTTTTTTAAATTAATGAAAAGAGATACGGAAGTGAAATAAAGTTAGTTTTGTTGTAAATTAAACAATGTATATGACTAAAATTTGTTTGATGTAAAAATCACAATTTTTAGTGGAGAAAAGCTGTGTGAAAGTCAGACATGCCAACTGTGCCAATAATTAAGTTCGTCACTGTATGTATGTCGGAACGGCCGAAATCGGACAAGGGTATGCAAGGGTATACAAACTTCGGTTTACCGATGTTAGCTTTATTTCTTGCTTTAATTTGTAATATTATTAAACCTTAAATATAGCATTAATCCAATATTCTGCCTAGTTTTTTTTTTTTTTTTTATATTTTAGGACCAATTTTCGCTGTTCAATTGTTGAACAGGGGTTGATTCGTCTAAAATAAAAAATAACATTTTTCTGTGTATCCAAAAAAAGTAAAATGTTAAAAAAATAAGCTAATATTGTGTTCAAAAAGATTCCATAAGAAAATTTTTGTCTGGGATCACAATTCACGAAATACATTTACCTAAAGTTCTTGCACGAAATAAGACGCGACATTGAAGAAGTTAATAATTTCCATTTTTTGTAAATTTAAATATTATTGAATAAAATTAAAAACAATAAATAAATGTTTATATATATTAGAATACTACTTAAAAAACTGCATTCATATTTTGTTGATATCTCATATAGTTTAGGTGCTTTATGACTTTAAAATTTCGGTGGACCTCTGCACGAAATAAGCTGTAAGCCATTGTATATTTGCTACTACCATATGGGTACCGGGTATAACAAGATTCAAGGATAATCGAGAGGACGTATAAAGTTATGCGACAGTTCTATAGATATACAAGAGTACCCAATCACAAATATACATAACCCTTTGAAAGCTAAACCATATTAATAATCAAATCTTAAGTAAAATTAGAAACTGCATCCTACATTTTTTGAGTGAGTCTGTCCTTCACTTCCTTTTTTGTTTAGAATATATGTATACATATATATGTATGTAAGCACATGGAGGTCATAGACATGACTAAACCTTTTTAAAAGACCATCGTCAATATTTGCATACCAGAAACAAGGCTCTGTATAAAAACCACCTGGTCTGCTGTACCCGCATCTTTAAGAATTAATGAGGTACATTCCTTTACAACGTTGTTTAAAAAAGAGACAAAACAAGAAAAGAAGTAACTTCGGGCACCTGAAGTTTGAAAATCCATAGAATACTGTTATGTTATTATACCCAGTACCAAAAGATTTGTGCGATTAATAAAAAAAAGAAATCAAACATGATCTTCCCTAATAAAAAAATCAAATTTTTAATGGCAAAATTAAGCACTATTTAACTTGACAATCGCGACAAGACATAGTACATAGTACATCTATGGATGTAGCCTAGTGCTTTTGCTGCTGCTGTGCACTGACTGCAGTCTAAAAAAATATTCAATATATTTAAAGAATTTTTAAATAATACAAGAAAAACAAGTGGGAAAGCTACAGTCGAGTGTGACCGATTGTGAGATACCCGGTACCCAAAGCATTGTGGGTGAAATTAAATAGCACATGAACATGGAAAAAAGAAAATGACAAATAAAAACAAATGTGGCTAGGAACATGTTGAGCAACACCCAAAAAAGACAAATATAGCTAGGGACATGTTGAGCAACACGAACTGGCAATCTCAACATAGAAGGAGAAGCATACACAGAAACTTTATTGTTTAATAACTTCAATGTTTATCATCCGATTTTATTCATCCGCGAATGCGTACTTGTTTATTTTATGTATTTACTTAAAGCCGAAAATTACGACTATACCTCATATAACGTTTTTTATGATTTTCGGGGGCGGAAGTGTGCGTGGCCAAATTTTAAAACAAACTTGATCTGCGTGCAACAGATTCCAACGTTTTCACCAAATTTGGTAACTCTTATAGTCTCTGAAATCTCTACACCAACACGGACAGACGGACATAGCTAAATGGACTCGGCTGGTAATGATGATCTGTGCCTGTTCCATACATTCTCGGTTGGCTTTAACTTATAATATCCTTGTACCCTATGGGTACCGGATATAAAAAAAAAAACGAAAAAGGACAAACATAAAATGGTTTCGAACCCTGCCTGCGATCTTGTGCGTGACCCATGTATGCACTATGCTAAGCACCATAATTTCGCAGCGTTTTGATCAAGCCTTAAAGATTCAACCTTATTGCTACCTCAGTTGCGTAGATCGGAGCAAAGTCTGACGAAATGCAAACAACATTCCTTCTGCTTATTATTTACCCTCTTTTCTCTTACCTCATGGAATTTTACAGAGCGTCCATAGGGCTATATGGACATAAAGTCAGTGTTTTTGATAAAACCCAAATACCTGGTGTAGAGCACGGTGTTTTGGAGTTGGAGCGAAACTGGAGTGAAAGCAGTTTCTGTAGCACCCATGGATTTATCTGCCTGTTACATACATTCTCGGCTAGTTAATAATTTGTAATGCGGTACTACATAATTTTATTTATTTATTTTATATTTAATTTTAAACAAATATATAAAAAATGTATAAAAAATCCTTTATAATTAGAATACATCTCTGAAAAAGCCTCTAGAAACATGGTTAAGAACAGGCACATTCTAGTATCTGCATATCACTCCATGTCGAAATCTTTAATTTATCGCTATGATTCTCATCAATATGTAATATTTCGAGCATTTCCAACTTAGAGGGAGCACAACATGGACGTGGAGCTCGACTATGATCTTCTTGCCATATCAAACTTTGCAATAAAGCATGATGATGAGCTGGATTATGACGTGGTGGGCAACGTCCATGGCAATACCCCGCATCAAATACTTTTGGTTGTAATATAAACTCAAAGCCCTTAATATCCTTAAAGGCAACATCCAATTGATTACGACAGCATCTTTGGTGCAGTTTGTAACATGAATTATTCCATTTAACCGTTGTACCCCATCTGGTATTATGATGTACGTACTGATCGCTTTTATTATGTGTCAACATGATATGATGGACTCTGGAGTCCGTTTCCATAGCTCCGTGACCGATTATATTCAACACTGGCATTAGATTAAAGCGTTCTTCGCTTATTGAACTTGTTGTTTCTCGAGCTGTAGCTGTGGTTAATGGGCTAGAGTCGCTAAGTATGCGAGCGCCCAGACTTTTACATCGATCACATTGAATTTCGATACCCAAATTTGGATGGCTTTTACTTAACCAATCCCGTACTGCTCTTGTCACATCGAACTCTAGCCATTGAGTTCGGGTCTCATCATAATCCATATTTTCGAATTGAATCTTACGCGACGTCAGAAGTCGTCTTCGATTTGAAGAAAGAAGTTGATATAGTTTAAGATTTATTTGACGATTTTGGATGGTTCTTCTTACAGGTTTATAAAATTTACAATTCTTATTCTCCTTACTTCCTTTTCGTTTCCCAAGTTTTTGCGACAAGCTATGGGAATTATTTGCCAAGGACGAGCTATAAAGTAGCATTAATCTTACATTTGCCTCATCAATTTTATTATGATTTAATTTGTGATCTTTTATATTTGACAGGGGAAAATGCAAAAGAATATTTGTAGTGTATTTTCTCGTGTCAAGTGATCTCTTGTGACGCCATCGTTTGTGGCTTATGTCATTAAATCGGTTAGTAACAATACTAAATAAATGTAAATCACTTTTAGAAGACACTCCGTTATTGCTATTAAAATAGTCTTTCGAATTTTCCTGATTACTTCTTAGACGATCTAAGTATTCTAGATATTTTTTCGAGTACTCGTCTTGGCTTACATTGACCTGGAAATATAGATAAGATTTATGCTATTAAAAGTCTCGATTTTTATTTACTGTATACTGAAGAGCTTTGAAGATCTTTTTAGTAAAACTTATATATGTACGTGTAAGTAAGATATATATGTAGAGGTTTTCTTACCTTTGTCATATCTGGTATCTTCTTCATTCCAAGGCCATTTAAAACTAAGCGCTTAAGTTTAATTTCATCAATTTTGGTTGATTTTATATTGTTAACTTTTGGAATATCTCTGGTTTTTCTAGGTATTATTGTATTTCTGAGCGATATATTTGTAGACTGCCTTAGATTAATCAGACTATAATTACTTGAACTAGCATTAAGTTGTTTATTATGCTTTTTGGACAAGGTTTCTAGATACTTATCGGGATTTGATAATTTGGTTTCAATTTCTATCCGTGGTTGAGTGTATCTTTTTATTGGATCTTCACTGTGTCGATATTTATTTTTGATATTTCGTTTTTGACCTAACAGCTGCAAATAGTTAACTCTATTGCTAATATTTGTATGTAATATTTTTGAATTTGACATTTGGTCGGCCATTTCTTGGCCATTTATCAGTTGTTGTGTAAGCAAAAATATCAAACAAAATATAAACCATAACTTTGCTGACTTTATTAACAAAATGTTATTATGTACAGTAAACTTTGCAAGTTTCGATATATATCGATAAGTAACAGATATTGTTGATATTAACGTAGATTTTTCCTTTTTAATGTTTATTATTAACATTTTTTTTCCTCATGGCCAAATAATTTCCGTATGATTATTAATTTTAAAAATGTTGGTATTTTTCCAGATTTTAAAATAGTCTACAACACTTTTTTTAATTACATGTGATAAAATCTTTACAAATTGTCCACATTCACACAAGTTTCTCGAAACTTTTGAAATTAATGAATTTCCATATAAGTCAGACACATTTAAGGGAAATACTTTCGATAGAAGTGTAAATAAATATGATCACAGTTCCACAGAAAGTTATACATATTTTCATAGTGTTCTCGCTCTCTTTTTCTCTCATTAACATTCCTCTATACACGCGTCTATTGTGAACCTGTTTGGGCGTCGGTTCCAATACGACTAAAATATTCACCACAGAAAAAAACTGCTTACTTAAGAGCAGCAAACGCAACATAAACAACACAATCACACCCACACACGAACTCAAAATACATACACATCTACATACACTGGACTTTTGCTTACACAAACAGAAGCGCAATCATGTATGTGTGTATATAACATATGTATGTAGTTCAACAAACACCCTATACCCAAAACGTTCCCTACTTAGGTTTACCACACATTTAGAGAAACAAACGCAGATATTCAGCATTGAACTGAACTTAACTATTAATATGAAGTCGAAAAACTTTTAAGATATTTATTAAATTATTTAAATACTATAAAGTAAATTTGGCACTTATGAGCATTTTGGCATAACGTTGTAGGGTATTTTTATCTTGGTCCGGCCCTAAAATTCTAAAATGAAAATTTCCGAGCGAACATAATCAAGCAGTAAGCAGCTCTGCGCATTTGCGCCTGTTCCTTGAGTAACTGTTTTTAAAGGAAGGCTTCTGATTGGTCAATTGCAACAAACAGTTTGGGCTACACTCAAAATAATGTTCTGCTTACTGCTGTCTTCGCTCCTGGTATTAATTGGTGTCGTAAAGTTCGCTGCCAAAATAGTAAATCATACAAAAACAACACCAAAATAACTTTATTGGTAGTTCCCAGAAATAACTAGGTTTTTGAAATAATTTTAAAGGGTGTCTAACAATAGGCACCAAACATAGTTGTAGACAAGTTACTGGATTTAAAAAGTTTAGATTTCTTTAGCACACCCGTATATTTATTAGACTTTAAATATTGCATTCTTTTAGACTTTAAAATGAAAACTCCCAATAGCCAGCTTTGAGCCCTGATCTCAAAAATAATTGAATAATTTGAACTACACAGATACACTCGAAATAAATTTCTATTTTGTGCTAATATACGCAAAAATAGTAATTTTAAAGACTTTCCCAAAGCTACAAAATAAAAGAAACAAACTTATAGTTGTGTATTGCTTAGGTCGGAAAACCAAACCTTTAATTAGTTTTTGTTTTCAATATTTTATTTGCGAAATAATTTAGGGATATGAATGAAAATGATTTATATTTTTAAGAAGTAACTTTTATAACAATAAACTAAAAGCAGTCGAAAGCAACGTGGCGATGATACTTGTACAATTATTAGCTTGAGATGAAATTTAATGATAAAAATGATACATATAAATATAAGTTTATTCACTCAATTAAGCGAAAGTAAAAACAATACTTTTTTGTCTACTAAATATACTAAACTTTTATAAAATTCTTAAGTTTACGTAAATGTTTTGTTTTTCTGCTTTTTGTATCTCACACGTGTTTTGTTATATATTACTATTTAAATGTATTGTAAATTATATATTATATAATATTTACACCTTAAAAATATTACTTGAAATACATAGAACGATTTAGATTATAGTGTCCAACTGGCGAGCTTGATGTAAAATCTTCTTCTGATGTCCCACTAGAGTTATGCCCATATCCGATAATTGTTGAGCAGTTAGACGAGAAATCTAAGATGGAATAAATTAAGATTTAAATTACCAATTTGCATTCTATACACATATTAGCGGTTAAATTTTTATATCGAAATATAATGAAGAAAAATATAGTTCCTTCTAATGTTCCGCACCTGTTGAGCATTATTTAAGTTAGCCTCTTTAAAATGCTGACAATATCTGGACATTTTTATGTGTTCCAACCACAAGTCAGTGCTAATGAATATATTTTGACCGCGCTGCTGTGCATCCAAAATGTGAGCATTATCCGATTCGGGAGAGTTCCTCGTGGTTAGCAGCGATTGCGGTTGCCTGGCCAAGTTGTCAAGTGTTGAGACGATACTCGCAAAGGTTGGACGATGCGTTCGCTGCTTTTGCCAGCAATCTAACATTAATTGATAAAGCGCTTCCGGACAGTCCATGGGAGCTGGCAAGCGATAGCCTTTCTCTATGCTCTTTATCACATCCTAAATAGCATACAGTTATAATAGATACAAATTAAAATAGTTCGAGATCTTATTACCTGATTTGACCAGTTCCAATAGGGACGTTCTCCGTAAGACATCACCTCCCACAAAACCACACCATATGACCAAACATCTGAGGCAGATGTAAACTTCCGAAAAGCAATTGCTTCCGGTGCTGTCCAGCGAACCGGGATTTTTCCACCCTTCAAATAAAATATATAAATATTAATATTAGTAATAATATATAAAAGAGCCAGATATGAAAATATACAAAGGCCTCTTAAGTCCAAACAGTTGTACAATTCTTAAATTATTTTATGTTAAAGAGCTTTCGTTATTAAGTCGTGCTTTTTGACGAGATAGAAATAATTCAAAGTTGTTCTACTTAGTAAAGAATTTTTTTAAAATACAATATAGTACTCACCCTTGTTGTATATGCATCACTTGCATTCTCAATCTCTCGCGACAATCCAAAGTCCGCTATTTTGCATATTAGTTGTGCATTAACGAGGACATTCCGAGCGGCCAAATCTCTGTGCACATAATTCATATCACTAAGATAGGCCATTCCGCTGGCAATGCCTCGTAGCATTACGATCAGTTGCAATGTTTGAAATTTTCCATCATTAACCCTCAAAAAGGTGTCCAAGCTTCCATTCTCCATATATTCGGTGATAATCATAACGGGATTAGAGCGTGTCACCACCCCTTGGAGGTAAATAACATTCGGATGATCGAACTGTCCCATAATGGAGGCTTCTGTTAAGAAGTCACAGCGAGCCTTTTCCGAAGATCCTTGAGATTATATATTGGTAAATATTATGAAATATTATATATATATTTGGTATAATATAATTATTATTTATTTTGTACTATTTTCCACAGGTTACACATACCTGGTTTTAAGGTCTTTATTGCGACATCAATGTCCTGAACAAAATTAGGCGGAATTTTTAAGCGGCCTCGGCAAACGTCTCCAAATTCTCCGCCGCCTTTTAGTCGAAAAAGAATTTATTGTATTATATGTATTATATGTATGTATATACATATACCAACCGATAATAGCTTCGATGGTTATGTAGTTGGCGTCGATTTCCCTTGCAAATTCTCGGATTGCCTGATTTGGATCTTCATATGTGTGAGGATCTATGTAGCATCTGCTGTTACCAAAAAGAGGCGTTGTCACTGAAAGAAAAGGCAAGTTTAACACTAAGCATTAAAAGATCTGACCAAAATTCTACAAGTCAAGAAAACATAAGAAATTTATATAAATGTGACTTAATGAAGACAGTTAATATAAATAAATCTTACTTCTACGGATATTAGAAATTATAAGTAAAAGCTTTTAATATAAAAACAAAAATACATCTTAACGAGGTAAGAAAGCGGTACAATGGTCACAAGTTAGGCTTACACTTAAAAAAAACACAAACAAGAAATTTTAGATTCTTATATTTCCATATACATATATGCCACCATAGTATCGCATATCTGAATTTACAATATATTTTTGTTATTCCAAAACATCAAGTATAACATGCATCATCCCAATAACCAACAAATTAATCAGCATATAGATATATAGAAAAAAATATTTATATAAAAATGTAAGCAAAAGATTATACCGTTTAAGTGAAGGGTTTTGACAATTGGAGTAGTATCCATAGAATTAACTAAAAATAAAGAAATGGAATAATAAATATTTTATATCGCAAAACACAAAATTGTATATTGATTTGTTCTGAAAATCATAAAAGGAATAGTCGGAAAACCGACTTTTATATTTATGTATGCAACTTTATTCAATATTATGTTTAATAATTTAATAAAAATAGAAACATTGACATTCAATTGAAGTAATTCAAACAACTACGAAAAAAGTAGAGAACAAAAACATTGCAAAAGTAAAATATGCACCAGAATAAGTACTTTATCGTCGATTATTATCGATTTAAATATATTGTGTTCTGGAATTCAAATTATTGTATCAGAGCAGCATTTTTTTCTAATTAAAAAAAAAAAAAACGAATATTACATGTTTACAAAACACACACTCACCTTCGTTGCTAGCATAATCCATTGGTAAAGGCAAATGATTAGTAGATTTCTTATCAAGTTCATCCTGATGCTTTGAACGCATAAAATACACTGTAGCCACAATAAATATAACTAAAAATAGAACTCCAGTGACAATGGCCCCGGCAATGAATCGTATTTGCACCGAGTCGTCGTAGACTGTCGAATTAGATAATATAATATTAATAAATGTAATAATAACAGAAAACTTACACAATATGTAATAATAAAAGGGAATTACCTGAACTAACTGCTTGTAGAGTTTGAGCATAAATCATATTACTATAAGCACCAAAACCATTTAACGTTTTACAACGAACTTGAAAGCCATATTCTGTATTTTCTACAAGTCCTTCGATATGAGCCTTTGTGTCCTTTGTATTTAAAGCCGTTTTATTAATCGAATCGAGTTCAAGTTTGGGAAACCAACGAACTTCATAAAATTCCAGTGGAGGATTATCAATTTGAACAGGTTTATCCCATTCGAGATCCGCATCCTTGCTAGAGATGGTCAAGATACGTAAGTTAAAGACTGTAGACAGTAATACTGACTCTGTGGTAAATACAATTTCCGCATATTGGGTTTTAATTTCATTTAAATCCAAGGGAGGAATGTTTTGCGTCGTTGAGATATTATTGAAAATAAAATCATTCGATATATTTGATGTTTCATTGGAGTGCGACAGTGGCTCAGTGACAAGTGTCACACTATTTGTTGCATGAATCTGAACAGTATAAGTTGTCACTGGTTCTAGATTTGTTATCGTTATTTTAGTTTCATTAAATGTATCTGTTGCGGGATTATACATAACGTTCGAGCTACACATATTGCATCGTATTTTATACACTATATCACTGTGGTACTTTTGGGTCTTCGTTGGTGCTCCTAAATATGATTCGTTCTTGATGGGGCTAGGAGTACTCCAAGCTAATATTGCACTTGTTTGATCCACAAAAAGCAATGTGAGATTGGTTGGAGCAGCTGGCGGACTGTAGCATGGCATATGTCGGCCATCGCGTGGATGTCGGTAGTATCCTGGGATACATTGACAATACGGTGATCCTGTCTTTAAAGCCTTTGAATTGGGCGGACATTGGGTACATTTTTGCACTTCAGGCGACTTAAATGTACCCAGGGGACATTCTAAAAAAATATTTAAAAAATAGAGTTTATATTAAATCTAGAAAAACTGAAGGAAAGCAAGTTCAGTTAAGAAATTATTAATTTAAATTAATAAGAAAAGTCTTAAACCTTTCGACTCCACAGTTGCCTGTGAACAACTTTGGAAATTTAGAGTCTAACCATCCGCGATCAATTCCCTTGATCATATATAATTATCTGTAATATAATTTCAAATTATACACACCTGATTATATTAATAGGTACACATAGAAATTATTTAATTAAAGACGGTTTTTTCATACTTAAAGTGTTGACAGCTTTTTAATTTTTGATTTTTTGTTGTTGTCAATGTCTGGCTACTCTGTGACAAAGAGTTGAAAGAGGCAATGCCCCGTATATTGGAGCTTTTCTATAAATTGTGAGTCAACCACACATTTCGCCTGATCATAATAATAGGTACAGTCTCAGTTTCTCATAAATATAGGGTGAATAATTTTGTAATTAGTGATTTTTTGGCAACTAAAGGTAAATTTCGTGCAGATACTGTCAATAAAATGAAATCAATAAATCAATAAATTTTTAGAAAAAATTGATCGAAATTGTCATTGTACCAAAGAAGAAGCTCAATTGGTTCTTAGTCTGAAAAATGAAGGCAAATTTTTGGGGGCCATTGCCAAATAAATGAACAAGTCTCATAATTTTGTTAAAAATGCATTAGAAAGGAAACCAAGCCAGGAAACACGTGGAATGCCACAACGGAAACCCTTGACCACTTCATAGTATCTTTGAGCAAAAAGGACCCATTTAAGTCATCAAACGCTATTTCAGCAGAAATAAGGTATTCAGTTAGTGCTCCAACTATCCGAAGACAACTACAAGATGCTAACCTACTAGGAAGAATTGCCAAAAAGGTTCCACTTATGCGGAAAAAAAAAAGAAGAGAATACAAATCCATATTGGAAATAGTTATAGTACCATATGCTGTGGAAAATATGTCACTCCGTTGAATATTTTAAAAAGACAATGATCCTAAGCACACCTCAAGTGTTTTATCTTAATTTTTCGAGGACCAAAGAGTTGATGTTCTGAAGTGGCCAAGCCAATCCCCCGACCTTAACCCCATAGAAAACTTGTGCGGAGACTTAAAAAAGAAATTGGCAAAAAAAAATTTAAGTTTAAAATGAAGAAAACTTTTTCTGTTACCTCAAAGTCTAAGTTGATGTATGTACCTATTAATATGATCAGGTGTGTATATATTTTCTGCTGTTGCAGAGATAATAAACTAGCGGAGAACAGAGGCATGTAAAATGTAAAAACGCATTTCTGAAATTGTAGAAATTGCTCTATTTCGGGGTAAATGCATAATTATGTAATTATTTTCCAATTCATTTTTCACTGGTTTCAGATAGCTCGAAAACTCCGAGGCTTCTTTGCCTAGAAACGGACAGACGGACACGGATCGATTAACTTGGCTGTTGATGCTTATCAAGAATGAATTTACTTTACTGTGTTGGAAATGTTTTCTTACTAAAAAAACACAGGTTGAAAAAAAAAAAAAAATAGTAAAAAAGGCTACAGTTGAGTAAGCCCGACAGTGAGATACTCAGTCCCAAACAAATGTTTGCCTTCAATAATACGAAGAGGAATTCAACGCCATTATGGGACCCTTCTTATACGCTTTTTAAGCTCTCTATTCTAAATAGAAATATATATATATATATTTTTTTTTTTTTCAAAATAAAACACTATCTAGCATGATACTTGCTGTGGGCTACGTAAGGTTTGGGTTTTATTAGGTCTTAAAAAGTGGCAATCAAGAAGTGCTTGATACTTCGACCTCGATTTTCTGAAAATTGGTACGTGATGGATTTCAGTTTCAGATTAGCAAAGACAGGTAAAGACTTTTCAGAATCAATAGCGTTATAGTCGCCATGTAGAAAAATAGTTAGATTTTTGTCGACCTGTTTATACCCAGTGCACAGGTATAAAAAGAGATAACAAGAGGTACTAACCTGTACAAGTTTTATTTAAATCATTCGGTTCATAGCCAACTTTACAGCGACATCCGCCAGTTAGTATGGTCCATTTTCCATCACCTTTGCACAGGTAAGTTGGCGGTTCATAGGGTTCAGCATTTTCCACACAGGTACCATTTTGCTTCTCAATTATTGTGATTTCTCTTCCCGTTGGTGTTTCATTGAAATTTGCAAAATTCTCGGTGACAGCAGGACAGGTGATATAATAAACTTTTACTGCGAGAACACTAATGCAAGCGCCCTGGTCGCGAAACGCAAAATATACCCCTTTTTTATTTACAGCTATGCTTTTCACTTCCGTATTAATATCTACATCCGAATTTTGATTAAATCGACCCTCTCCGGCCGCAATGCGTGCAATCAGTCGATAGCTATCGGTTTGCCATGGAGGAGGCTCTCTGGTAGCCGCATCAAACTCGTAGAAGAGTAAGCTAAATGTTTCCTTACAAGACAAAGCATTTCCTATAAAAAATTTCAACCAAAATTAAAATGTGTTTATAGGTTGATTAAAATTAAAATGATTAAGGTATGAAGTAAAATGAGTTGTAACGTTTGAAATTTGCTTACCTGGAAATAATGAACAATCTCGTATTGTGAATTGTATCTCAATATATAGCCGGTTTGCTGGTCCACGATCAATAAAGGGCGACCACAGCCAGTTGTTGACATTGTGATAGGCGACATCACAAACCACATAGCTTCGCCAATTTATTCCCTTCACGAAGTCCGTAAACGATTCTTCAACCCACTAAAATTGCATAATCAGAAAGATGTTTTATTTGCTTAGAGACTATCCATGAATCTGCTTTGTCTGTCTGAATAAAATCACTGTAGATTTCTAGACCCACATACAGTGGGGAGCAAAAGTGATTCCATATTCAACATTTTCGTGTTCGAGCCCTCATAAAACCTGAACGAATGAAGTTTATCAAACAAACTTTTTTTTCCTCGATTCCTTATTCAATTTAGAACAAATAGGCGTAAATAGTAAAATAATACAAGAAGCAATGTAATAGTAAGAAATAAAAAACCAAAACAAATGACATGTACTCAGTTTTGCATCTTATATGAAAAAATCACCACCTACGTTGCATTGGACTGATTGATACGGCCCAAGATATATGGTCATGATTGACCACAGATTTTAAATCGAATTGAGGTCGGGACTTTCAGCTATCCACTCCAACAAGATAAAATGTGGGTTTTCTACCCGTTTCTTAAGAATTTTCACAGTGTACTTAAGATCTCCATCTAGTAGAAAAGTAAATTTTCCCTCATTAAAGCCAAAATGCTAAAAAAAATATTAAAAATGGGCTTGGAAAATATTTAAAATAGTCTTCCCCCTTTATAATTTAATCAATTTCGTCAAAAATTTCAACGGAGAGCTCGGTACCATTGGGTAGAACTGAAAATGCCGCAATTGCGGAAAAAAATAAATCAGCTTTCTCATAGGAAGGTGTTAAGGTTCGATTGAAAATCGCATGGACACGCAAAAATTAGACAGTATAAGATTGGAAATGTGATATTTGGTCACAAGAATCCATGTTTAACCATTTCCAGTCGAATAGGATGTTGTATTGTTCGCGTAGGTCCAGTAACAAGCTTCAAAGACAATATGTGAGCAAGCCGTATAGCTATGAGGAGGACATATAATAACTTTACATCGTGGCAAGTTGAGCCTTTGCACAAAATTGATGGAATTATACGTAAAGAAGACTATTTTAAATATTTTCCAAGCAAATTTTCAAAATTTTTTGGACAAGTGTGGCTTTAATGAAGGAAAATGTACATTTGAAGAAGACGGGTATCCTAAGTACACTGCGAAAATTTGTAAGAAATAGGTGGAAAATCAAAATTTTATATTGATAGAGTAATTAACTCAAAGTCCCGACCTCAATCTGATTTAAAATCTGTGGTCAATCATGATCTTGGGCCGTATCAATCACTCCAATGCAACGTAGGTGGTCCTTGGAGGCGTGTGGAACTGAAGTGGATTCAACTTCTGAATGGAATTGCTGAGAAATGGGTTGAAAAGATGCCAAAATACATAAAAAATTATAAATACACGAATTGTCTTTGAACAAAATATTAATACGGAATTTCTCTAGATTTTTTCATATAAGGTGCAAAACTGAGTACATGTCATTTGTTTTGGTTTTTTATTTCTTACTATTACATTGCTTCTTATATTATTTTACTATTTATTTATTTGTTCTAAATTGAATAAGGAATCGAGGAAAAAAAGTTTGTTTGATAAACTTCATTCGTTCAGGTTTTATGAGGGCTCGAACACGAAAATGTTGAACATGGAATCACTTTTGCTCCCCACTGTATTATATTATTTATTTATTATTTTTAGCTAAAAACTGCATAAAAAACAAATTAATTTTCCCACGCCCACAATTTTGAAACAACTTTAGCTATGCTCTATGTGGCCAAAAATTTATTTTCAAATGGTAATTTCTTTGCTATAATTTCGTTAACTAAAAATGTATAATTATAATAAATTTGTTAACGTTTTGTGCACTTTTTTAACGATTTTGTTAGTATTACTACTGGTTACAAGTCTTGTTTTTAATTAGCAGTCAACAGCTGTATGTTTCGTCGCTGCCATAAAATGATTTATTTGTTAAGGTTTAAGGGGCTATACCAGTGTAACATTTTCATTTACCTTTTTAATAGTTTATAAAAGGAACTGCTTTCAAAACTCCGTCTGTTTGTCAGTTTTTTATATTTTTCATATATTGTAGGTTATTGAATAGGAAATATTATCTACTTTAAAAACCTTTTTGAATTTGTTCGTTTCAGCCAAGGATTGTAACAGTTCTAATTTTTAAAGTAAAAGTTGTAAAATAACGTTATTTTTGATAAAAAAAATAAGAATTGCAAATTAACTGTTATTTTGGATTTTAAATAAAAAAGTTAAAAATAATTATTATTTTTCAATTTTTATATAAAAGTTTAATTATAACTGTTTCCTTCATCAACATTTCATCGATGATTCATCAACATAATTTTTAAAGAGAGAATGCAGGGATATGATATATAAATAAATATGTACATAAATGCATCACATACAAAGATACATTAAACGATAGGTATTGAGACGTAGATTGAAGATATCTTTCGATCTTTCAAATATACCACGCCGTTCAAAAGTTATAGCAATTAAATACATACACATTTTAAAATAAAAATTGAAAAATAACAGTAATTTTCGATTTTTCAAAATAAAAATTACAAATAACAGTTATAATTCAACTTTTATATAAAAATTGGAAAATAAGAATTATTTTTAACTTTTTTATTAAAAATTAAAAATAACAGTTAAAAAAGATTAATAACATTATTAGTAATTTGCGCCAACTCGAGGTCTATAGTCAACCTGATCTTCATATACAGAAATCAGATTTGTTGACTATTAATTGCCAGATACACAGATCGTTTTTGTCAGAAGACGAATGCATTTAACTTTTATATAAAAATTTGAAAATAAGAATTATTTTTAACTTAAAATTGAAAAATAACAGTTATTTTCGATTTTTCAAAATAAAAATTACAAATAACAGTTATAATTCAACTTTTATATAAAAATTGGAAAATAAGAATTATTTTTAACTTTTTTATTAAAAATTAAAAATAACAGTTAAAAAAGATTAATAACATTATTAGTAATTTGCGCCAACTCGAGGTCTATAGTCAACCTGATCTTCATATACAGAAATCAGATTTGTTGACTATTAATTGCCAGATACACAGATCGTTTTTGTCAGAAGACGAATGCAGCAGGTTTGTTCACAGAGCCTGTTTCACTCTTACCAAGGAGATCATCCGCGATCCCTGATTTTAAGACAATAAACAACAGGTATGTATATCTCGAAATTTATAAAAATACGTTCAAAAACAGATAAGTTCTCATTATTTTCCATTAATTGATTTCAAAAGAATTTCCTATGCCAGCTATAAGATATAGTGGTCCAATTCCAGCCATTCTTACATATATACTAACTGCAATAGAAAGAAGACTATCTGTAAAGTTTCATTCAGATAGCTCAACAAATGAGAGACTAGTTAGCGTAGCAACGGACAGACGGCTTTAGATCGACTCGGCTGATGATGCTGCTGACTAAGAATATATACACTGCGCGTCATCAGATTAGCGCCCCCTGAGCATTCTCGGGTAATGTCCAATATTATCCGTTTGGATAATCAAGGCTAAAGCCATAAAACTTTTTTTGACGATACTTTTAATAATATTCTTCAAAATAAGACAAGGTACATAATGACAAGTATAACAATAATACTTTATTTATTTGAAAAGAAAATGTATACCAAAAATATGAATTTAATTTTGCGTCATCAGATTAGCGCCCCCTGCTTAAATTTAATGAATTTTCACTTAATGCTTAACAACTAGTAGTGTTTTATGTTTTATCTTATTATTTACTTATTTTCTAATCAAATTAATAGTAGGTGGTCCCGCACCCATTTTCCAGGACCTCACAGATCCTGCTGGGAAGTGACTCGTACAATTTCTCAATGTATTGTAATGATATTGAAGACCAAGCTTCTTTAATCCCGTCGATGAGCTCCAATTTTGTGCTATACTGCTTTCCAGACTCGTATACTTTTCTCGAGAGCCATCCCCACACGTTCTCTATTATATTTAAGTCCGGAGGGTACGGCGGCCACTCCAGGGCATCAACGTTTTGGCCCTGTATCCACGATTTTACAGATCGGGCAGTGTGGATTGGAGCGTTGTCGTGCTAAAAACGCCATTTAAGATTTCCAAAACAATTTTGGAAATGTGGGAAAGCCGTTTTTAAAAGATTATTATACGCCACGGCGTTCATTTTCGGGGTGAGAAATTGTAACTCATAGGTGCCATAATAGGATATGGCTCCCCATACCATTACGCCACCTACCCGGCTATGTAAACAATCTAAAATATGCTCTTCCTTACGCATGTCATGGAAATAATAATTATAGCCGTCAGGGCCTTCTAAATTAAATTTTTTTTCATCGGAAAAGACTACAAAGCGCTACTCCTTCGACCATGTCATAAGCGAGCGAGCAAAATTTAGGCGCATTTCCTTTCGTAACTTAATTAGTTGTGGCTTTTTTTTTAGTTTTAGTCTTTTCAAGTGTTCTGCTTTTTTTATGACTCGTAATACCGTGTACTTGCTAGCTTCCACACCG